>JACCID010000638.1:0-20758 GCA_018906775.1 Sycophila sp. Sp_5
TTCTCGGACTCTTGTGAGGTGCCAACCTTCTCGACGGGTGGGCGCGTGGCCGCTGGGGTCTCCCTCTACGCGCCCGGTAAGAGGAAGATTGGGTACCGTTTCCCGAGTTTTGTACGTGACCGCGAGAGTCCCTTTGATACTGGAAACAGTCCCGTTGTATGTGTCCGGGTTTTCACAGTAAAAGCATTCGGTAAAGCGTCCTTTATTATTATTATTTTGTCGTGCATAATTATACGGATCGGTCCCCCCTGTTCCTAATATCTTGGACTATTTTGTCTTGTAGTCCCGGAAAAATTTCTATTATTCGGAAAATTACTCGCATAATTATTGTTATTTGAGAAATTATTATTGTTTAAACTATTATTGTTGTCGCTAATATTATTATTTCTATTGGGTAAAAAGGGTATTCTGCCTCGATTCTCGGAAGTTCAACCTCCGAATTTTGCTGATTGGGCTGGTTAAAGTTTCTATTTCTAGCAAAATTATCATAATTGGTGTTAGGTCGTGAATAATAATTAAACCGATCGTTGTAAGTATTTCGTGTTGTCCATGCATTTCGGCTTGTTCCAAACTGTGAGCGGGCTAGCGTCAGACAGTTTGTCGCCACATGTCCGACTCTTTTACAATATGCGCATACTAATGTTTCCCCAATATTCTCCATTAAGTGTACCTTTCGTGTGTCTCGAGGTGTCCGTTCACGTGTCCCCCCTTGGTCTTTCCGCTTCTAAAATACTGCACGCAAACTTTTTTTCTATTTCCAACGCTTGTTCCCTGGCTACTTTAAAATCCTCCTGCATTCCCATGCGTGCCCTGATTTCCCATTTTAAACCTCTTAAAAAGAATTTTAGACAATCATTTTTTAAACTTCTCTCAAATGTCTCTTTTTTATCCATGCGTTTCTCATAAGTAGCAGTTTTTAAAATTTCTTCTATTTCGCGCAACCTATTTAAATAGGAGATTACCGTTTCGTTATTTTTTTGCTTTATTTTTGCGAGTTCACCTGTCCAATCATGATAAGTTTTTCCCGACCCGAATATTTTTTCGAAATATTGAATTATTTCTTCTACGCTCGTAAAAATTTGCCCCCTTGCACAATTTAAAGCTTCGCCGTATAACCTCATTCGAATTAATTTGCGAGTTCTGCTTCTAAGTTTTCGGGTAATATGGTTTTTGCTTCCATGCAACCATCTAAAAATTGTGATAAGGGTACATTCTGTCCATTATATCTTGGTATTAAATCTAATGCGTCTTTTAAAGATAGACCTCTTACGTATGTGGTATTCATTATTTCTGGGTTTGTTTCAATTGCTGAATGATATAGGGTTCTATCGTCCGTTGGAGGTTTCTTCGAGTGATTAGTATCTGTTTTTCTAGTCTCGTTTTGTGCGTCTCTAATCTGTTTGTTAGTGTAGGATATTACGTCTTCTTTTAATAAATCAACGAGTTCCTCTACGGGAAATCCGGCTCGTACTTGTGCCTCCAAAGCGGACGCGTGTTCTTTCTCCTCGAAATAAGTAGTTACGTATTCTGCCTTAATATCTCTGTGTAGTGATGTCTTAATTTCATGGATCGTTTTTAAGTGTTCCTCTTTTATTTCGGGTAATTTATTCAAGTGTTGCCACTGTTTTAGACCTGTCCCAATGGGAGTGCTAGTCGTCAGCCTAAGAGTCGGTGGTTTTAGAGTAATTTTGTGTTTCTTTGTACTTGTTTGTGTGGATGACTTTCTTAAACTTTTTCCTCTGTTTCTTCTCCAAAGGATTCGTTAAAAGCGTTATTTTCCCTATATGGCCCCGCAAATACTTGAGTTACTTCTAGTTCAGAAAATTTTGATTTTATTGGTTCCCCAATTCCTTGTACCGCGAGAGATAAATTTATTTCTTTAGTTAATTTAGTTAATTCACGTACTTTATTGATTGCTAAGTCTTTATCTTCAGGTTTTTTATTATTTATAATGGTTGTTAATTCTGTCTCTTTCTCTCGGAATTGATTTAATAAAGATCTGCTTGAAGAGATTAGATCCCTCCGTTTATTTACGTTTTCATTCGGTTGTTCCGACATTCTTACTCATTTTTAAAGTTTTTCAAATTGAATTTATTTGTTTGTTGTGACTCATATTCTCTAGTTTCCCGGCCGATGCACCAGTTTTTAACTTATAGACCTTAATACCTGTTACGTCCAGGATAAGAAATATAGGCTAAATTTATTCGGGAAAATAAATTAATATGGTTCACACAGTTTCCAAGATTATAAATTTTAATGATTGAAAACTTCAAGTGGAATTACAATGATTACACAATTTTCGAATGCAAGACGCAATGTTCTAAAGTTAATTCTTTCTAAAATTAATTCATGTACCTCGCAATAAATGAGATGCGTAGATTCTTGGATACAATGGGTTGGGTCGGCTGGTTACGGCAGGTCGCGGCGGGTCCCGCTGTCCCTCGTTACTCCGAGCCGAAGGTGTCGATGCTCGTTCGTTTCCTCGCTTTCTCTCTCTCTTTCTCTCGTTCCACTTATGTTGACGCCGGACGGCAGCTTTCCTTGGTTGCGTCGGTGGGTCAGTCGCCTAGCCCGGTGTTGGAGTCTCTGCTGCTATCCTCGTCCCTCAAATGTTAATGAATAGGCCGTTGCCTTGGCCCGGCACTTTACCGGCAGCCTGATCGGGGCGTCAGATCTCAAGTCCGCAGCGGGCTATCTCTCGTAATGCTCGGAGCGGCTCGTCCCTGTGTAGACGGGTAGCTTCGCGGATCTGGCTGGTGTGGACGATAATTACGTGCTGTATAGACTAGGTACGACTGAACCATAGCTCTTCTTAGATTCGGGCTTTTATACTCCTTTATGGCACCTCCGGTGATTTCCGGTGTTGTGCACTTCTTTTGTTCGATTCTTGGAAAAATTCGGCTATTCTAATTTATGATCATTTCTTGTCCGAAATCCGGGCGTGACTAATCTGTTTTCGCGCTGATGTGTGACACGCTCTTGGTGCATATGTCCTGGACACAGTGTCGGTGGGCTTTGTTCCTTTACGTTAGAATTCGATCATAAATTAGTCAAACTTGACAATTTGAGAAAAATAAAATTCCTCCGAGGAGCCACTTCTGAGGCCTTATTTTTAGAGAAATGGGTTTGCGCGGTACGTTTGATTCCGGGGTATTGATTAGCTTCCGTTTACAAATTGTCTCTAAATATCTCCATACATGGACGTATCGTGGAGAAGCCTTCCTCATCTCTTTTATTGCCTTTTGTATTCTTTTTATAGTTTCTACCTCTTTACGGATTTTGGTATGTCGTAAAAAGAATCGTGGTCACTATTTTTCATTCATTATTACTCTGCACTTTTGCCCTCGTTCCTTTACTTATTATTATTCTTTTTACGACGTAACACTTTGAAATTCTTTATGGCTGTGGTACCTAAATTTGAATTTCCCGCGCTTCCTGAGTAGGAACAAGTACCTGCACTATTTTCCGCGGCAAAATACAAAATTCACTTTTTAACGTAAAAAGAGAATTTTGTCAATCACGCCAAAAAATATAAATAAATAAATTTTTGACGCTCGACCTGTCACAAAAAAAATCCTATCTTAAAATACAAATAGAATTTTCCCCACTCAGGGTACTTCTTCTTCCTCAGATAAATTTTAAAATTTTATATTTACACACCAAGAATTTCAAAGCACTACTCGTGCTTGGTCATACGTGCATACAACCATACAACACACATACGCAACGCGCGACTTGGTGCTGGAGTTCTTCACTCGCCTAAGCCGCCAAGTAAATACGGAGAATGTTTGTTTTCCTTTTTTTTTTTTTTTCTTCCGCCTCGACCCGCGCTCGCAGCAGTTCCGCAGCTACCGATTAATTTAATCGCGAAAAGAAAAAAAAAAAAAATTTCCGGCCTAATTTTCCCTACACACGCGTCGGGCGCCAATTGTAACGGGGCCGCCCCTAGTCCTCACCGACGTCCCTCGGTGCGGCTGTGTGCAGCAGCGTGCCGCACACGTGCGATGCCGTTCGCTACAAACGCCGGGAGAATTCGAACTCCCGGCTTTCTCGAGCTCAGCTGAGCTCGAGCGCGTGCTGAAATGGATCGCGAAAATCCTCTGCGCCGACTAGCTCCCGGTCGCAGTTCACGGGGAGAAACGGACGTAGGCGAAGGAAAAATTAATCTAAGTCGCGTACTAAATATTTTGATTTATTCCACGTTCACTAACACGATCGACGGTACACAAGCGCAATGTAAACAAACGCGGTCGCACAGGTCGAGGTAATTCGCGGTCGCGCGCGACGTTCGGGCCGATGCCCTCACACCAACACACGCACACACTCAAAAACGCACGCTGCGCCGCTCGCGAACTCGAGGAAATATCCTGGACACGTCTGTCCAGGATACGCGCACTCCTTTTACCTCGAACAGTCGGCCGACCTCGCAGACTCTCTCTCTCACTTAGTGCTCCGCTCGGCTGTTCCACCGCTGTCTTCGAAGCAGTGTCTCGCTGCCGCTGTCTTTCGGCCGTCTCTCGAGCACCGTCTGCTGCTGCTGCTGCTCACCGTCGCGATCGACCTCCTTCCTCGGGCACCTTCTCCTCAGCTTCCTCGCAAAACTCCTCGAAAAACTCGCGAAACGCGCGCTCGCCGGTCTAACACGTGTTTTCCGCGCGTGAACCACCAGGAACATGGCGGCTGCCGCGCTAGCCCGCGCGGAGCGCCACTCCTTCCCTCTCTCTCTCTCTCGCGCGCCGCTTACCTACCTACTCGTTTCTCGCTTGCACTCACTCGAGCTTGTGCTGCGCGAGCAGCTGACGAGCCGTGACGATATATATATATATATACATATATATATATATATGTACAGCGTAAACATGCCAGACTTACGGACTACTTAACAGCGTACGGAAACTATGCCAGACTTTTTATATGAGATACCCTTAGGAAAAGTTATCGATATTTACAGCAAGGATTACCTGGGATATTTGAGGTGCTGTATATTAAGAGCACAGAAAACACCTTTAGGAATGCAATACATCATCTACAAGAGTAGTATGATAAAATGTTAGGATAAAAAGAACCCTAAAATTAAGTTTCTTATTATAATAGAGGATGTTGTATAAAAATTTAAAACGCTAAGAACTGTAAATACTGATTTTCATTCAATCATTTATAAAAATGTATAATTTCATAGCTTTTCTAAGTAAATTATATGTATTTTATAGTTACCTGGATATATTGTGGAGCCTGTAATATTTACAATCGTAATATGTTGGTTTAGTGATCTCACGAATGATATAATGCAATTTCTTAAGACAACATTCTTAGTAGTACTAACCATGAATATTTCAACTGCATGTGGTATGTTCTTTTAGGCAATTACTTTTATACTTCAATTATTTATTTACACTGATATATTATTATTTGTTAAGTTATGGACAATAGTAAACATTTCAACATGCATCGGCAGCCACTATTTTTTTCTATATGCCATAATACCAATTTCCGAATCCTCCATGTACCTATTTGTATTAAGTCCTACCCAGATACTTTAATTCAATTGTGTCAGTACTACCCACATTTAAAAACTTGTTCTATATACCTAGAATCGTCCTCAGGTATAAGTGTGGTCTGCAGGTATAAGCTTCCTTTCCCTTCAGAGGGAGAACCTTCCACCGCATACTCTAGAGACCAAGAAGTGATTAAAGATGCACTAGCTTCGTGTAAGGAGTTTTACGTATGTATCAAGGGTCTGCTCTTGGCGCCGCGACCTTTGACTGAGTTGACTGCCATCTGGCATTGCAGGGTGAAATGCTCGGGTGATAGAGAAGCCATCTGTTGCGTGGCGGTTCACTCGCTGAATCGCAGACATCGGCTGCATTTGGTAGACACTAGTCACTAATTTTTGCGCTTCAGCAATGCAGAGTGAACAGGCCAGGTGTGAGAGTTGTGATAGGTGTTTTTACCCTACATGTCACCGCGACGAAGGCACAGGGCAAAATTGGGGAAAAAGGGGGAGAAGTTGTGATTTCCCTAGTCCCCTTTTTATGGAAACCCCTGATATCACTGAAATGGCACACTCTTACTACTACTTCACCTACTCCTACTCTCTCTCCGCTTTACTACTCTGCTGCACTTCTTTGCTACACTGTTCTCGACCTGAAATACCTTACAACTCTTTACCACGCTACTTCTACTATGTTGTTGAGCGCCAGGCGCCGTATAGACGCCACCGGATCACGAAATTCTCTCTCCGGCAGAAATTCTTTCTTCCCAGGGTATGGGTTTTTCCAGATCGCCACAAATACGCGGTGAATGGCTGCGCTACCTCGACGATGCGGATTCAGCTACTCACTCGATCCAGCCGGTGCACTCAAATGCTCGTTGGAAATTAAATCTTATGAAATAAAACACTTATGAAATAAAACACAGAACACGTGTGATTTTCCTATCAACGATCTATTGTCTCCTGGCATGGGGGAATACACTTGTCGGTGTGGATGTGGCGCGCCGTGGGACTCGGTCACGGGAGTTATCGCGGGTGGTATACAATACTTCTGGAGAAGAAAAACCCTGAGAGGGTGTGCGCGGGGCTCACCGTCTTTGATTTATTTTCCGTCTTCACAGCTATTACTTCCGACTAATACTCCTCGCAACTCTAGCTTCAAATAAACTTAACGAATGCGTCCGGCTACTACAATGGCTTTCGACAGAATTTACGTTCGAACTCTACTCTAGCTTTCGACAGAATATACGTCCGAACTCTACTCTAGCTTTCGACAGAATGGCGTGGCGTCGTGACGACGAAGACTTCCGTGACGCCAGCCCTTTGTCTCTCTCACTCACTCTCACGTCTTTTTCCCACGATTCAGTCCCTCGGAGGGCCCTCCCAGGTCCGCACCTTCTCGCGACGACCCGCTTCTGCCCGCATCGCCGATACGCGCTTTTATTGGCCGACTGATGTTAGTTCGGCCAAACGCTATCGCTATACCCTGAGTACGAGCGCAAGTTAAAGTACGCGCGGCGCGACGGAATTATCGCACGTACGTTGGCTGTCTGTTCGACTCGCCGAGCTCGTCGAGCAGCGCCCGTGACGTCACGCACGCAGTCGGCCGTTCTCTCTCTCCTCGCGCTTCGCCGCGCTTCCCTCTCTCTCGCACGTTCAGTCTCTTTCTCGCTCCGCGTCGTCAGTCTTCGTATGCGCTCGGCTACTTTCGGCTTTCGTGCCCTCTCTCTCTCTCTCCTACTCGCGCGCCGCTCCGACGCGCGCGCCAGCTCGTATAGCCCCGTTCTCTCTCTCTCTCGCACCTACTGCGCGTCATTCGTTCTCTCGGGTATTGTGTGTGTGTGCGTGTATGTGTCGCGCGGGGATGCTGGTGCGGGCGGCGTGGCCGTCGCCGGTGGTCACCATCATGGCGGCGATGATCAGCTGGCCATCGTTGCCTGGTTTGTCTCGTAACCAAGCCATCGTCGTCACCGTCGCCTCGTCGCCAGCCGTCGTGGTACGCTCCGTCGGCTGTTTCGCTCTGCTGGCTGGGCAGTGGCGTGGCCGTCTCCCGGCGGCGCGGCATCGACGACATCCCGGCGGCTCGTGCATGCTCGGGCGGCATCAGCGCACGTCCTCTCTCTCTCGCTAAGGAGGACAGAGAAGCTCGACGTTAAATAAATTATTTAACGTAGACGCCTTCTTATCCTTAAGAACCTCCGAGAGGGGGAGCCGCGTCACTCAAGGGGAAAGACTTGCGATTGCAATGTCACAGAGTATTAGATTTATTCCCTCCCGCATTGTCATGCTCAATTACGCTGTTTTCTGGGAGTGTTATTAGATGGCGCTCATTGTATGGAATCGGCACATTCGCGGGAACTACTTTGGGAATCGGGAGCTTCTTTAGCAGCGGCCTGTTTGTGCGCAGGCACTGTAACTTTTAGGAGAAATGGCGAAGTTGAATTTCTCTAAAACATACTATTTGGACCATGGACTGCATCTGAGTGGTTTAATTACCTCGCTCTTTTTTTAATTTTTTTAAATATTTAATGATAGATGTTGGCTACAATGGAGTAGGATGCGTAGTATTTCTGCGAAGTTTGTGTGAAGCTCTAATTGGATGATGGGACGATTTGCATGAAAATCTATACAAATGCAAAAGTCAAAATAAAATAAAAATAACATAAAATAAGTGAAAATAGTTAGTAATAACTTTTGCGAAAGATTATTTGACAAGGGATGGTTGTGACCTTGCTGAGCGAAGTAATCGGGCCATCGCGATTCCTTAAATTGCTACGAATCTTCCTGCCGGAGTACGATGGGTAGTCTTCACGTAGTATGCTTCACAGAAGCTCTTCTGAAGAGAGAGGCTTTGGATGGGAAGAATCTTTGTTATACACTTACGAATAACTAGTCGGGAGTGCTTTCCATTTGCACGCTTCCGGTTAGCACCTAGTCGAAGACAGTTTCCTGAGTAAGCGGCGCTCCTATTTTCAATAAAGAGATTGAAGTAGTTTTTAAATTTTTTTAGCTATTTATTTATTTATTTATTTATTTATTTAAAGAAATTAAACAAACTAGAAAGCCCTTACAATCAAAAAAATATATATCATATATAAGATAAAGGATATAGCATAACAGAACAATCGTTGCTTCTCTAAATACATTATCCAAATTGTTTAAAGATATTTCTTAAGGCATTTTTGAATGATCCGATAGTGTCAAGATATCAGAACCAGAGGCAAGGAGTTCCATAGCCGCCTAGATATATTAAATGTGAAAAAAATCCAAAGTTTGAATTACAACCAATTTCTTGAATCTGTCTCTGACCTCACAGATTGTATACAGGTTCTACGCGCTTAAATAATATAGATAAATTATCACATTTTATTAGATCGTTCAATCTATATCTTATCTATAATTTGATTAGATATATGGTAAATATTATAAGTCTATTAGCGATTTACGTTTTGATCGTGCATACTCCGTATTTATCCGCCGCGCTTATGCGCATGTCGCTGCTCTGCAGCGGCGTCTGGCGCTGAAGTCATGCGAGATCACGCGTTCAGGTGACTTTGCTTGCCAAGTTAGCGTCACGGCGTTGGTTCCGTCTCTTTCTGCTCGTATCTTGACCCGCATGGACACCTATCTCTGCACTTCAAGAAGCTTCTGTTTTCTACCTGCTCATCCCTATATCATGAGCACAAACTGCGCTTCACCTTTGCATCTGCTCCGCTCTCATTCAACTGAAGATCTGCTCATCAATTGAAGATTCTCAAACCTCCCCATTTCGAGGTTAAGGTATGATTGTAAGCCCGGAGCTTATTGTAATAAAGCTCAGTCAGTGCAACAAGATGTTTATGAAATTCTCCGCCAACTGTAACTACCACGATCGTAACTTCAATCACAAAATTTTCAAACAAGTCGATAGTCGATAGTCGATGTCCGAACGGAAACGCACCTGCAGACCCTTTCGGGGACATGCCGGTGATGCACGTTGGCCTATTGGCCCATTGCGCTCAGTTTTCATATCATTCATCCGCTATCAACTTCCCTACGTAGTCTACCAATCTGAGAAGTCTGCTAAGCCCCATAGAGCGACGTCCTCAGGTTCGAGCAGCCACTTTTCATACACGCTGCGCCTATCACTCATGAATCTAGGACAGTGACACAAGAGGTGCGAGGAGTTTCCTCCCATTCACCACCATACCGATATCTCATGTAAGGGATCAGCTATAATTTTTAATTTGGCAGATTATGAATCTATAAAACATACAGAAACTTTCTGTGCCAGCCGAATTTGGATCCATTTTAGTCATACTTTTCCTTCTCTCAAGACCAATGTTGTCTCTTAAAGACGAGCCTCGCAAGCCCAGGTACCTGCGTCAGCGCCTTCTTTAACTCCACAAACGCTTCCTCCTGTTCATCTCCCCGCTTCCACGCTTTGTCTTTTATTCTTTGGTGAAATAGATGGCCATTAAATTTCTTTATAAGGACAGGCGTGCAGCACTAGTCACTTGCAGAACGCTCTATTATCTCCTCTCTCTCTCCATTTTCTCAACCTTTTTACGAGCGATTTCTAGCATCGCTGGGACATGCACCGATAGCGCTCTCGCACAGGTGGCGCGCCTTGAATATCAATCCGAGGTTCAATCAGCGTCGTCAGGCCCATCCCAGATGGCTTCTCACTTAACCCGCTTCACTAACGCGCTTGTCACGCTGTTCACTAGTTATCGCTGAGATTGTTTTGCACTCTGCCCGAATCTTCATTTGCTCGCTGAAACATACTTTCGATACAAACGGTCTTTACTTCTTGCCGCTTACTCTTCACATATGCGCGCCTAATCTTACATCACAATCAAAAACTTGGCAGAAGTCCATCGGAGGAGGAAATCGTGCCCTAAGTGACCGATCGCGTGCAAGGGTAAAATTCCAACTTCTCTCTGCACGCCTAAGGCCAGTTTAAGCACTCCAAGCACTTTCTCTATACTCGTAGTTAGAATTTCGATCTTCATATCAGTTGGAGCGCGGCGATTCTTAAAACGCTGCGCGATTTTCGGATCAGCTGTGCTTAAAGTCGCACTGGGACCGAAAAGCACGTCATAAGGTTCGCCTGCAAGCCGCACTACTTTGCGCAAATTATATCGGCGCAGACTTTGTGGTCCGTAAAGCACGGGAGCTTGCGCAGCTGAAGTTTTAAAAAGGGCAGCGCTGATTTCTTTTTCCTTAACGGTACTACCCCTTTCCTCTACTCCACTATGCAACTTACTCTACTCCACCTTACTCAACTCAACTCGCTTCTTTAAGGGAGGAGCCTGCTTTAGAGGATTTAAAAAATCGATTGTTTTTTTTTTGCCTAAATCTCTTCCTAAACTATACAAGAATATGTCTCTAAAATTTCAGAACAGAATTCGGAATATTGAGATACAGAAGAAATAGAGAGCAAATGTCGAACAGGTATCCGAGCGGCCGGACCGACCGGAGTGCACGCGCTCCGCCCATTGATCTGTCATAACTCTACTTCAAGTCCTCGGCTCGTAAGTTTCCCGGCCGGAACAAGTATTGATTGTCAGAAACACACATTTTGTCTGTTGGAAGCGGTGGCGCATACCTGATATTCAGGTCCCACCTTCTATCCCACCTTCTATCCCACCTTCTATCCAATCTCTCAATGGCCCCCAAAGAGTCGACGACTTTGCGGCCATCGCCCTTTGATACACGGGCAGCAGATTTCGGTAGGTGGACTCCACAAGCATGTCATCTCTCGGCGGCTGCTTGAACCGCTAGATGATGTAGCGCACGCACGAGAGAAAAGCCAAAACATTCTCTCCCTTTGCTTGAGTCCGCCTGCGAAGATCTTCCATGTGATTCATCCATCCTCTCGGTCATACTCGGATAGAAACTGCACTCTTTTTTTTTTTTTTTTTTAGTCGGTTATTTTTGGAAGCGCACCAGCGGGCCCCTGCGCGGGGACGTGCTGACTCGCACGTAGGCTAAGTAAGCCCTTTGTGCTTTGCCTCCTAGTTGTGATGTGCATACTCCCTCCGCTGAGTGTCTGCCAGGGCATACGCCCCCTAGTTACCTAGTGCATGACGAGGAACGGCGGCTCCCTAGCAGCGGGGACAGGGGAAAAAACCCTCTGCTGGTACGCCCACGTCGTTCCATCGGCCGCTCCTCAGGGTCGGAGGGGTATTGTATGCCCGGCTCACCTACGGAGAGCGGGTGCACATCACAACTGGACTTTACGTTTAAACGTGGGATCCGAACCACGTGAGCTTATTGATGTTATTAGACACTTGTAAACAGTGGTGTCTCTCAGTTTTTGGTATAGACCGGGCTCGAACCAGGGACCTCCCGGTTACGAGTCCGATACTCTACCGACTGAGCCATCGCCGCTCTAACTGCACTCTTAACTCCCACACAAAATCATCTCACGTTTTTAACTCACTACGCTGCGGTCTGAAGCAGTTTGCAGCGCGCTTGGTGAGCACGCACGGGAGCGCTCCGATCAGTTGCTGGTCGGAGAATCCACCAGTCTTACAGTAATCGCGCAGCAGCTCGAGCACTTTTTCGGGGTCTTCGCCTTTTTCTTCGCTAGTAAAACGAATAACCCAGCTCTTGAGGAGCCTTACTGCTCCACCACGATTGTCATGTGAGCAGCGGCTCTCGTGCGACCGCGACGACTTATATTCGCACTCCCGACTACTCCGTCACTTCTTTTCCACATGCTCTCGACTCCTATCGCTCTCTAAATTCCTTACTCTGTCGTACTCCCGATTCCTCCTCCTCACTCTATCGTCCTCCTCCTAGTTGTGCCTAGACGCGAGGCGCACGCCAATCTGTTCACGTGACACCTTAGCGGGTCTGGGGTGCATTCACTCACTGCCCCGAACGTCCCGAGACTTAAGCGCGCCCGCGTAAGTTTTCGTACGACGCGGAGCTTCTAGTCTCTCCATTCGGGCAGGCGCTATCTACTCTTTCGGTCGTTCGCCCGTTTTTCGCGTCGGCGCGACTACCTTCCGACTTTTCTCCGACAGAGACTCTCTCGCCCTCGTCTTTCTGAGACTCAGACTCACACACACCACTAACGTACTCATCGTCACTCCGAGGTAACGGCGTATGCTGCGTCTCTACGCTATTTATACGTCTCTTTACATCGGCTCTCGCGTGTGTACGCGTGAGCGTCTGCTCGCTGGCGTACACAGTGTTACGTCGTAAAAAGAAATTAAGTGTGGAATAATAATAAGTAGAGAAATGAGGAAAAAAAAAGAATAACAATAGGCCAATAATGATTAAAATAGTAAACACGATTCTTTTTACGACATACTAAAATTTCTATTTTTTACACCTGTAAGGAAGTGTGAAATGTAGAAAGAATACAAATTAAGGTAATAGAAGAGATGAGGAAGGTTTCCCAACGATACATCGATATATTACAGGAAATATTTGAGGATAATTTGTAAACGGAAGCTAATGAATATTCAAAACAGAAGATGGAAGCGCACAGAGCACACTCGTTTTTCTCACCAAATAGACCTCATTAATAAATCACGGATGAGTTTTATTACTAAAATAAGACACCGAAGAATGAAGTTTTCGGCACATAAAAATGATTTATATTCAAATACTAATCAATATTCAAGACATGAAATAGAAAATCATTGCGCACAGACACCTTTCCAAGGCAATAAGCCCTAAGAAGAGATCACATACCAGCGCAAAATCACATTATTATTCATGTCCGAATTTCCGACAGGAAATGATTATTTGAATTAAGTGCCGAATTTTCCCAAGATTGAGCAAATGAATGAATCCCACCGGAAATCAATGGAGGGGATTAAAGAGTATAAAAACTCTAGTCTAAGGGCAAGCATCGTTCAGTCGCATCGAGTCTATACAATGAGTAATTGTCGTCCACGCCCGTCATATCTACGAAGCTACCAGTCTGCACAGGGACGAGCCTCTCCGCGTATCGGTGAGAGTACGAGAGACCGCCCGCTGTGGACTTGAAATCTTGCACACCGATTTGAAAAATTAAAATGTTATGCAATCGTCAAGCGCAACACACGATATACTAAAGTTTATTCTTTTTAAAAATAATTCATGCTCTCTCTCTCTCTCTCTCTCTCTCTCTCTCTCTCTCTGCGAGATCTTCATAAATAAAATGCTTCCTTTAGACAAGTTTATCCTTTTCCATAACTTAAGATCCACAGCCAAAGAATTGGGCTTTAAATATGTTTGGCACTCCGGTGGCAGATTCCTGGCTAAACGTAAGGGAGGTGATTGAGCGCATGTTTTTGCGTCAGCCGCTGATCTGCAAGCCATTTGCACAGCGTGTCTGGATACTCCCAGAAATACTGCCACATTGAAGGACTTAACATCCACTTCTTCAAAGGCAACGGGAGTAACGATGGCAGACAGATCGAGGGCAACTCTTTGATCATACCCCGCCGGTGGTGGGAAGGAGTGGCAAGGGTTCCTTTAAGGCGGGGTTCTTGAATGTGAACTCTATCAGAGCGCACATTGGAAAGCTCCGTCTTTTCCTTGCGGACCATCCCTCCTTCCATATTTTTGCCATTGCGGAGTCCTGGCTAGGTCCAGTTGTTGACGACAGCCTCATTTGGGTCCCTGGTTATTCAATTATAAGGCAGGATCGCAATGTGAATGAGGTATGTGTTCTCCTTTTTGTTCGGAGCGACTATACAGCAAAAATCTTAGAAAAATCTAACACTGAAGGACCAGGCAAACCTGGAATTCCAGAGTATCTTTTTTATTCCGTGCAGAAGGGGGATGGTCCCCCCTTTCTCGTGGAGGTCATCTACAGACCACCGAAAATTCAGATGCAACGCGACTCTAATCTTTTTCCTGTCTTACATTCTCTGGTCTCGGAGTTTAGTCATAAAGTGATAATGGGGGACCTGAATGCTGACCTGTTGGTGACTTCGGACGATGCAAATACCATCAAATGTCTTGCCAGTGAGCTCTCCATGCATTTAGTGCCGCATGGACCGACACATAGAACATCTTCGTCTCATAAGTGGATTGACTTGATTATGACTGACGACAACGACATAGTATTGAATCATGAGAATGAATGGCTGCCAATCTTCGGAAAGCATAGCTTATTAGACGTCACCATTGACATTCACAATCCCGACCCTGTAAGAGTATCTTTGTCTTACAGGGATTACAACAGCATCAAAGCTGATTCTCTGAATGAAGTGCTTTCTGAATGTGATTGGAATGCCATGAATTCCCTAGAAACCAACCTGGAAGGTGCTTTGTCTGCTATGAACATAAATCTCAATTTAGCTATTAATTTTTTTGGCACCAATTAAACAGGTTTGCCCAAAAAAGAAATGTGCTCCTTGGTTTGGTCCTCAGCTTAGGCAGCTTGTCAATAAGCGAAACGCAACTCTCAGGAGATATAAGCGCACATCTGAGGCGTCCTTCTTGATGAGTATCTAAGACTGAGCAGGAAGGTCTGGGAACGCTTAAAATATGAACGGGACTCCTACATACAAAAACATCTTGTAACATCTCTCCATAAAAATGTATGGAAGGAGATGCAATACCTTGGCCTTCTCTCAAAGCAAAAGGAGGAGGGGTCTCACGGTTTTACCCCAAGTGCTTTCAATGAGCATTTCACCGAGATTTCATCCTCTCGCTCGGAAGACATAAACGAAGCTAATAACCTTATAAACTCTTCGAGTGATGACGGTTTTAACTTCAAACCTGTCAATTCTAATGACGTGGTCTGAGTGATATCACATTTTTCCTCGCAGGCGAAGGGAGAGTATGGAATCCCACAATCAGTTGTGTTGAAGGCACTTCCCACCATCGGTGAATATATCGTGAGGATATTCAACTCCTCCTTTGCAAACAGCATCTTTCCGAAGGCTTGGAAAAAGGCGCAGGTTATAGCCCTGCAAAAGAAAGTAGCTCCGACGAAAACCTCGTATTTTCGACCAATAGCGCTGCTTTGCTTCCATTCTAAGGTTCTGGGAAAGATAGCCCATTACCAAATCACGGAGTATTTCAAAGAACAAAACTTACAAGATCCCTTAAAGACTAGTTTTCGTAAACACCACAGTACGCAGACAGCTCTACTCAAACTAACGGACGATGTGCGTATGGCCATTGACAAGAAGAAGGTCACTCTTCTTCTTTTATTCGATTTCAATAAAGCATTCGATACTATCACCCCAGCTAAGCTTCTGGGAAAGCTGAGAGGTTTAGGGTTTACCAGGACGGTTCTTTATTAGATTAAATCATTTTTACAAGACTGCTCTCAAATGGTTATCTCTGCAAAGAATGGAATTCAGAGTATATTGATACCAATCTGAGAGTTCCACAAGGGTCCGTCTTGGGTCCCCTACTCTTTTGTCTTTACGTCGATAACCTACGAAACAGACTTGACATTCAGCACATTTTCTACGCAGATGACCTCCAGATATATCATCATACTACATAAGAGGATCTATCGGACGGTCTGACTCGACTGTCTCTAGCGGCACAAAAAGTGGCGGAGTGGGCTGTGTGCTTTGGACTCCAGCTCAGTACCAAAATGGCAAAACCAAAGCAATTTACTTTGGCTCGAACAGGAATGCATATGACATTAACAGCAGATCACTGCCAGGTGTTGAGCAGGGAAACGGAGTATAGGTTCCGTTCAGCACAGAAGTCACTAGCCTTGGTGTTGTATTAGACAACAAATTATCGTGGAAGCCGCAGATTGACTCCATCACAAGGAAATTCAATAAAGCCCTATACAACGTGTATCTGAAACTTTTGACGATATTATACCGTTGGAATCGTCGTGACGAGCTGTACATGGGAAAAATAATTAAAAAATTTAATGTTCAACCAACAAATAGTTATTAACTATTAAAGGTGACCAATCCTGGCCCACCATTAGCCGGAAGAATGTGCGATGTTGCCATGTCTAGTTGGTATAAATGTAAATATTTACATGTGACCGTAAACAAATTACCGGCCGTGCGGTTAGCGCTCAGTCGCTATCACAACGGCAGATGGCGACTTCGTGTAATTATCGGCGACATAATTGCCCATTAATGTCCGTCTTTCTTTAATTTTATTCTTATTTGCTTTTATTGTAAAATTATCATACGAGGCCCCCAGACTTAACACCATGTTGCTTCGGTGGAAAATGATTTTCCACCAAGCCTTGCACATTTACGGGCGGCCTCCATAGTGCTCGATTGCTTTCTGGGCAGCTTAAATGTATTTTTTATAAAATTATCATACGAGGCCCCCAGACTTAACACCATGTTGCTTCGGTGGAAAATGATTTCCCACGAAGCTGTGCTAATTTTACGGCTGCCCGGCTGCACATTTACCGACATCTGGCTCCCTTAAGAAAATATAAATTTTTCTCACCATACGAAATTGGGCCCACAGACTAAATTTCATGTTGCTTCGGTGGAAAATGATTTCCCACGACGTTGTGCTAATTTTCCGGCTGCCCGGCTACAAATTTACCGATATCTGGCTCCCTTACGAAAATAGAAATATTTATGACAATACTAAATTGGGCCCAAAGACTAAATATCATGTTGCTTCGGTGGAAAATGATTTCCCACCAAGCCATGCTCATTTTCTTGATGCCCAGTAACAGATTTACCATTATCTGGCTCACTTAAGAAATGTGAAAATTATCTGAGCATAGGAAATAAGGCCCACAGATTAAAAATCATGTTGCTTCGGGGGAAAATGATTTTCCCGAAGCCATGCTCATTTTCTTGCTGCCCAGTCACAGATTTACTGACATCTGGCTCCTTAAGAAATTAGAAATTTTTATGACAATACGAAATTGGGCCCGAAGACTAAATATCATGTTGCTTCGGTGGAAAATGATTTCCCACGAAGTTGTGCTAATTTTCCGGCTGCCCGGCTACAAATTTACTTATATCTGGCTCCCTTACGAAAATAGAAATTTCTATGACAATACGAAATTGGGCCCAAAGACTAAATATCAGGTTGCTTCGGTGGAAAATGATTTCCCACAAAGCTGTGCTAATTTTCTGGCTGCCCAGTCACAGATTTACCGACATCTGGCTCCCTTAAGGAAATAGAAATTTTTATGACAATACAAAATTGGGCCCACAGACTAAGTATCATGTTGCTTCGGTGGAAAATGATTTCCGACGAAGCCATGCTAATTTTCCGGCTGCCCGGCTGCACATTTACCGACATCTCGCTCCCTTAAGAAAATATATATTTTTCTCACTATACGAAATTGGGCCCACAGACTAAATATCATGTTGCTTCGGTGGAAAATGATTTCCCACGAAGTTGTGCTAATTTTCCGGCTGCCCGGCTACAAATTTACTGATATCTGGCTCCCTTAAGAAAATAGAAATTTTTATGACAATACGAAATTGGGCCCAAAGACTAAATATCAGGTTGCTTCGGTGGAAAATGATTTCCCACGAAACCATGCTAATTTTCGGCTGCCCAGTCACAGATTTACCGACATCTGGCTCCCTTAAGAAAATAGAAATTTTTCTGACCATACGAAATTGGGCCCACAGACTAAATATCTTGTTGCTTCGGTGGAAAATGATTTCCCACGAAGTTGTGCTAATTTTCCGGCTGCCAGGCTACAAATTTACCGATATCTGGCTCCCTTAAGAAAAAAGAAATATTTATGACAATACTAAATTGGGCCCAAAGACTAAATATCTGGTTGCTTCGGTGGAAAATGATTTCCCACGAAGCTGTGCTAATTTTCCGGCTGCCCGTCTGCACATTTACCGACATCTGGCTCCCTTAAGAAAATATAAATTTTTCTGACTATACCAAATTGGGCCCAAAGACTAAATATCATGTTGCTTCGGTGGAAAATGATTTCCCACAAAGTTGTGCTAATTTTCCGGCTGCCCGGCTACACATTTACCGATATCTGGCTCCCTTAAGAAAATAGAAATTTTTATGACAATACTAAATTAGGCCCAAAGACTAAATATCTGGTTGCTTCGGTGGAAAATGATTTCCCACGAAGCTGTGCTAATTTTTCGGCTGCCCGGCTGCACATTTACCGACATCTGGCTCCCTTAAGAAAATATAAATTTTTCTGACTATACGAAATTGGGCCCAAAGACTAAATATCATGTTGCTTCGGTGGAAAATGATTTCCCACAAAGTTGTGCTAATTTTCCGGCTGCCCGGCTGCACATTTACCGACATCTCGCTCCCTTAAGAAAATAGAAATTTTTATGACAATACTAAATTAGGCCCAAAGACTAAATATCTGGTTGCTTCGGTGGAAAATGATTTCCCACGAAGCTGTGCTAATTTTTCGGCTGCCCGGCTGCACATTTACCGACATCTGGCTCCCTTAAGAAAATATAAATTTTTCTGACCATACCAAATTGGGCCCACAGACTAAATATTATGTTGCTTCGGTGGAAAATGATTTCCCACGAAGCTGCGCTAATTTTCCGGCTGCCCGGCTGCACATTTACCGACATCTCGCTCCCTTAAGAAAATATAAATTTTTCTCACTATACGAAATTGGGCCCACCGACTAAATATCATGTTGCTTCGGTGGAAAATGATTTTCCACAAAGTTGTGCTAATTTTCCGGCTGCCCGGCTACAAATTTACTGATATCTGGCTCCCTTAAGAAAATAGAAATTTTTATGACAATACGAAATTGGGCCCAAAGACTAAATATCAGGTTGCTTCAGTGGAAAATGATTTCCCACAAAGCTGTGCTAATTTTCTGGCTGCCCAGTCACAGATTTACCGACATCTGGCTCCCTTAAGGAAATAGAAATTTTTATGACAATACAAAATTGGGCCCACAGACTAAATATCATGTTGCTTCGGTGGAAAATGATTTCCCACGAAGTTGTGCTAATTTTCCGGCTGCCAGGCTACAAATTTACCGATATCTGGCTCCCTTAAGAAAAAGAAATATTTATGACAATACTAAATTGGGCCCAAAGACTAAATATCTGGTTGCTTCGGTGGAAAATGATTTCCCACGAAGCTGTGCTAATTTTCCGGCTGCCCGTCTGCACATTTACCGACATCTGGCTCCCTTAAGAAAATATAAATTTTTCTGACTATACGAAATTGGGCCCACCGACTAAATATCATGTTGCTTCGGTGGAAAATGATTTTCCACAAAGTTGTGCTAATTTTCCGGCTGCCCGGCTACAAATTTACTGATATCTGGCTCCCTTAAGAAAATAGAAATTTTTATGACAATACGAAATTGGGCCCAAAGACTAAATATCAGGTTGCTTCGGTGGAAAATGATTTCCCACAAAGCTGTGCTAATTTTCTGGCTGCCCAGTCACAGATTTACCGACATCTGGCTCCCTTAAGGAAATAGAAATTTTTATGACAATACAAAATTGGGCCCACAGACTAAATATCATGTTGCTTCGGTGGAAAATGATTTCCGACGAAGCCATGCTAATTTTCCGGCTGCCCGGCTGCACATTTACCGACATCTCGCTCCCTTAAGAAAATATAAATTTTTCTCACTATACGAAATTGGGCCCACAGACTAAATATCATGTTGCTTCGGTGGAAAATGATTTCCCACGAAGTTGTGCTAATTTTCCGGCTGCCCGGCTACAAATTTACTGATATCTGGCTCCCTTAAGAAAATAGAAATTTTTATGACAATACGAAATTGGGCCCAAAGACTAAATATCAGGTTGCTTCGGTGGAAAATGATTTCCCACGAAGCCATGCTAATTTTCTGGCTGCCCAGTCACAGATTTACCGACATCTGGCTCCCTTAAGAAAATAGAAATTTTTCTGACCATACGAAATTGGGCCCACAGACTAAATATCTTGTTGCTTCGGTGGAAAATGATTTCCCACGAAGCTGTGCTAATTTTCCGGCTGCCCGGCTGCACATTTACCGACATCTGGCTCCCCTAAGAAAATATAAATTTTTCTCACCATACGAAATTGGGCCCACAGACTAAATATCATGTTGCTTCGGTGGAAAATGATTTCCCACGAAGTTGTGCTAATTTTCCGGCTGCCAGGCTACAAATTTACCGATATCTGGCTCCCTTAAGAAAAAAGAAATATTTATGACAATACTAAATTGGGCCCAAAGACTAAATATCTGGTTGCTTCGGTGGAAAATGATTTCCCACGAAGCTGTGCTAATTTTTCCGGCTGCCCGTCTGCACATTTACCGACATCTGGCTCCCTTAAGAAAATATAAATTTTCTGACTATACGAAATTGGGCCCAAAGACTAAATATCATGTTGCTTCGGTGGAAAATGATTTCC
>JACCID010000639.1:0-20862 GCA_018906775.1 Sycophila sp. Sp_5
GCCATCACACGTCTCCACCGCGCCCGATGCTGCGGTATGACGACGGTTTTCGCAGGCATCGGTACAACCCGCGGCGCCAACCAACAGCCGACGATTATGAACCGTCTGGCTGGGTTCGGCCACGAACGCCCAGTCCGGAGCCCGGCCCACCAACCCGGAGCACCCGGGTGTCGGATCGCCTCACGGGGACTACGCCGAAGAGGACGAGAGAAGGGCAGGGCCATCCCCCCGCGGGACTGCTCCCCCCGGGATCCCTGGAGGTTGCGGCCATTGGAACCGAGGAGCCAATCGTGGGGAAGCCCAAACTGCCAGCCGTGATCGGGAACACCGCACATCGGCGGGTGAGGTTAACTGGCGTGATCTTCGGGGATCTTACCCCCATCCCCACGGATCTCAACGTGGACCCGCCCCCCCGCAGGTGTTTCAATTGCTGGCAAGAACAGCACATGATGGTGGCGTGTCCCCGTCCCGCTACGCAGAACTACTGCGTGAACTGCGGGCGGCGAGGAGTTCAAGTGGAGGGTTGCCCACGGTGTGCCGCTGCTTATCGTCGCCGGGTGTCGGAGGGACGACCGCCAGTGACTCCAGCCCCTGGGAAGAGACCCGCCCCGATCCAAGCTCAAGCCGCCGAGACGACGAAGGAGAAGAGGACGGACGAGAGACGGGAAAGGGAGGAGCCCAACGAGCCACGGCCCCCAGCCCCCGGGGGACCGGAACTCCCCTCGGGTTCAGCGCGGGATTCCCGGGACTCCCGTCCCGCATCTAATACCCCGCCCGAGATTAGCGGAACCTCTGGGCCGTCTGGGGTAACGGAGCTCCGACGACCTCAACCGTCGCGGCCCCTGTCGCCGAGGAGTAGGGCGGCCCGCCTGCCCCAGCGAGGGAAGGATCTAGCGCGGACGGAGACTCAGGACCTCTCGGTCCCTACGCCAACCCCCCCCGTAACCAGCCCAACCCCACGGGACAACGACGACGACGAACTGGATCGTCTGCTCGCCCGCCTCCAGGGGTGCTCGGCGGTTTATATCGAGTGGGCGATAAGGCGGAAATTTGGAGGGTCGACGTCGCCCCCGCCCGCGCTTAAGAAGTAAGTCGCCAGGAGAAAGAAGGGAGAAGAGACGAGAGAAGACGGAAGAACCAACGATCATTCCTGTCACGTGTGTGTCGTTCGTCATAAGCTATCGGGCGTGCCAGCTCGAGCGAGCGGCTCCATCGTGCGGTGAACAACCGGGGGGGGTGGGTGGCGTGTGGCACTCTCGGCTCTGGGTCCGGGGCCGTCAGACGTGGTGGGGGGGGAGGGCCGTGCGGTGGGGCAGTCAGCAGAGAGAGGAGAAGAGCCGAGAGAAGACGAGGAGACATAAGGAACGCCCTGACGTGATGCACGGGAGAGAGAGAGTGTCGTGTGGTCGTGAGTTGCGATTATTGATGCATGAAAGGGTTCGAAATGACTTGGTGGAGGTTGTAAAATGTTGTTTCAGGTGCTGTAGTCGGAGGAGACGTGAAGATCAGCGGAATCCGCGAGAGTTCATCAAATTAAACTTTCCCTTTCAGACGTAAGGCGAACGGAGGAATACGGAACGACGGAACGGGCCCAGCAGTGAAGGAGGGTCGAACCAGCAGGTTGCGGGCGAAATGGGACATTGCGAAATGTAGAGAGGATAGAACTCAATTGCGTTCTAACTTTTCTTGTTGAAACGGTCTAGCGACGACCTATTATAAAGATATTGTATTAGCGTGCTTGCTGGTGTCGCTCGGTAACCCACGTTGCCAGAATACAGGCGGCTTGGCCTTATTAGTGGAGTTCAACGGTCCACTGACGGTGTCCCGTTTAGGGGATGGGGAGTTTGTGACGGGTATTTCTCTCGCCGTTAACTCCGGGCAGCGAGGCCACGCCGAGCGAACACGCAAGCACGCCGCGATTATTTTCTTTTAATTATACTCACGTCGCGACGTTCCCTTTCGAGGTACCTGGCACTCCGCACACGACAACCCGACCGTCAACCGACGAAGAGAGAGAGCGGCGGACAACAGCTGATCGGCCCTGCCGACAGCCCGCGGAGCGGAGAAGACACGAGAGGAGGATGCAGGAGCACCAGCTTCCTCGAGGCGGCCTACAAGCGGCGACGAACGAGCGAGAGCACGGGAGGAGTGTTCGGCCAGGAGGTTAGCCCCGGCAGACGACGGCCGTAGACGACGAGAGAGAGAGACAGCGCACCACGACGACGACGACGACAGCGACGCAGAAGAGCCGCGGCGACGCTGAAGGCACACACACACAACACATACACTACGCACACAAACACACGCGAGTCGCGAGGAGGCGGCGAAACACCGTTGTCGAGGCGAGCCACCGCGCACGTGGCTGTCAGGCGAGAGCGAGAGAGACGGCGAACGCACGGTAGTAGGGAGCGCCTCGTGTCGGCAGGCGGCGCTCTCGAGCCATGAGTGCGAGAGAGAAGGCGCGTGCGGCGTGAATGTTTGCGAGCGGGAAGGCGAGCCAGGGCCGTAATATGGACCCGGGACTGGCACATCTTTTTATAGATGGCCTGCCGATCTCGCACAGCGCGTGGGTGGCGGTGACGTCATACGAGCCGCCACCATTTCAGTCTTAACTACGGGACTCGGACAGCGCGCCGCGACATAGAGGGCGTGCGCGTCGACCTCCTTTATCGGCCAGATAGCCGATCGCGTGTTAAATGACCGGAAGAAGAAGGGCCGACGCGACACCTCGCGATCTTTACGACTAATTAGTCATAGAAAGAGACGAAATAGGTAAATGCCGCGAGTGTGAGAGAGAACAATAGAGACGCAGAGGGCCGAGCCGAGTTAGCCATTTTTGACTCGACACTCGTTGCCCGGACAGCCTAGAAGCTAGTCGCGTTTTTGAAATTGCCGTAGTTTAGAGACGTAGTAGTAGTCGCCGTTGAGTTGAAGTTGTTCGAGAGAAGCGAGGATTTAGACGCGGTGAGTGGACCGAGGAAGTGGCTGTGTGGACGAGCGACATCGGCGAATCGGTGAGTTGTGTTTCGGGCGAGGAGTGCCGCGAGCGACCGCGAACGTTTAGACCGCGTGGAAAATCGGGAAATAGAGTCGAGTTAGCGTGCTTGCGGGTATCGTGCCGCGTGTTAGGTACACGAAACAACTGTAATTACACTACCAAATAAAGAGTTATTTTAAGAGTTTAAACGCGTTGTTCTAAGTGATTATTTCGGAGATATTTGTGTTGTCCGTTGTCGCGGCGTTTTCCCAATTGCGCCAGCTACTCAAGGGCCATTGCGCGCCCACCCACGCCTACCACCGAGCAGCCAGGAGGATTTGGACGCGGCGAAGAAGACCGTTCCTGTCGGCTGGCATTAATTGCCTGGCGCCTGACGACGCCGCGAATTACCGCGCGCGTTAAATAAAGAAATTAAGGCCGGCAGGAGAGAGCCACTTTGTTGACGACGCTTTGGGGAATCTGGGGAGGAATCCGCGGATTTTGCAACGTCACAAGCATCAGCGAAGCCGTGTAATTCGATGGTGGAGAAGCTCCAAGTGCCAAACCACCGAGGAATTGAGATACTGGCCAGTAGTGTGAGGTTTCCTCTGATTCTGAGCCATTTTGAGCAAACCTTGCCAGGAAGTGGATCGTCCCAGCCAAGCTTGAGAAGCCAAAGCTCCTGAAGCAGGATCTTGACGTTTATGATCACTGGAGCTACTAGACCCAGTGGATCAAAGATCTGAGCGACTTCTGAGAGAATAGATCTTTTGGTGAGCTGTCCTGACTGAGCCTTGAACTTAGAAGTGAAGGTGAAGCAGTCTTCTTGAGAAGGCCATTTCATTCCGAGAAGAAAGGTTGTGCAGTCGTCTAAGGTGAGCGTTGAGCTTTCAGGTGAGGTAGTAGAGAGCAACTCTGGATGATTACTGTGCCATTTGGAGAGTGGAAAACCGCCCGCATGGCAAAGCTGAGTCACCTGATGAGCAATCTCCTTGAGTTGTTGTGTGGTATCAGATCCTCCAAATATGTCATCAATATATCTTCCTTTCTGCAAGGACGGGATGGCGAGTGGATATTTATGTCCTTCATCGTCAACTAGTTGAAGGAGTGCTCTGGTAGCGAGGAATGGAGCTGCCTTGGTGCCATATGTGACAGTGGTGAGCTGGAAGGCCACTTCCTGATGAGTGTCATTGAACCAAAGGATTCTCTGTAGATCCCAGTCATTCGGATGCACCTTTATTTGGCGATACATCTTGACGATATCCGTAGCAAAAAGATGGCGGAAGTGGCGTATCCACGTGAGTACATCCACGATGTTGAGCAAGAGATCGTTCAGTGACTTGCCAGATGAAGTTGTGCTTGAACCGTTGAATACAACACGAAGTTTGGTGGAGGCACTGTCTGGTTTGAGGACACCATGATGTGGCAAATAATACGGAGAGAAATTGTCTGAGTGGCCTGAAGCTGAATCTACCTGTTTCATGTGTCCCATTTCGAGGTATTCCTTCATGAACTTCGTGTAGAGCTGTCCAAATTGAGCATTTTAAGTAATTCTGTTGTTCATTCTGGCCAGGCACTTAGATGCGGCCGCACGTGAGCTTCCGAGTTTCATTGGTGAGTCCTTGAGAGGGATACGCACAATGTATCTTCCTGTTGCATCTCTGGAGTGCGATGAGCGGAAGTAAGCTTCACATTCTTCCTCCTCGGGACTTAGAATGGATTCAGCATCTCGAGAAAGCTCTTCTTGCACCCAGAATTGTTTGAGCAAGTCGTGAAGATAATCCTGATGAATAGAACCATGATGAGCTGTGGCTGAGCTGACAGCTGATGCGTTAGCTGGACCCAGCATGAGGCAGCCAAACATTGATGACTGAGCGATTGGAGCTCCTGGATGAGCTTTAATGATTCCAGGATTGATGATAGGTCCGTAGTAGTCTGCTCCAATGATAAGCTCCACTTGGCAAGGCAGAAAATATTGCTCATCAGCAAGTTGCAAGTTATGCAGGTGCGGCCAATTGAGAACGGTAATCTTGCTGGATGGCACTATTGAGGAGACCGCTCGAAGAATATGAGCCTCAATAGTCACTGCCTCGGGTGTGTGTCTTGAGTATAGCGTGAGCCTTACAGATCCAAGTGTGTGAGTTGCCCTTGCACCTCCAATGCCATTGATGACAATCGACGACGCCTGACGTGGCAGGTTGAGCTGTTGAACGAGATGTTCACAAATAAAGGACAACTTGGATCCTGAATCGATGAGCATACGAATTGTATGAGCGTATACTTGAGTCTTGACATGAGCTAAAGCCGTGCCTAGAAGAGTTGACACATTTGGGGCGACCCTAGGTGACTCTTGATCGACGCTGAGCGATGAGCAGACTGGTAAGCGAGGTAAACCTTTAGAGCTGACAGATGAGTAGACGACTGCACCAACTCCTCAATGCGAGTTGGATGAGGTTGACGGTGTGAGCGTTGAATCATCCTGAGCTGGCTGCTTGGGTTGAGATGTCTTAGGGGTGTGTAGCATGGTGTGGTGTTGCTGATCGCACACCTTGCAACGAGCGTTACTGCGACAAACACGCAGAGTTTCTTGTCCTCCACAATCTCACGTCGCAACTCCAGCTTCAAGCCACGATAATGCGGACAGGAGACAATGAAATGATCGTGACCACAATAGTCACAGGCATGTGCAGTGTTACCCTGGTTGTAAGTTGCAGTCTTGGAGGCCACGGGTTGTGATGACGTAGACTGGTGAACTGACTGTTGGTCAGAAGTGAACTGAACTGGTGCTGAGCCTGTGTGAGCTGATCGTCTTGTTGAAGTGGACCGTGCGGGAGCCTGGGTCTTCTTCTTGGCAGCATCTTGCTCCAGTGTCTCGAGAGTGCGAACTCTGCCTTGAGGAATGTTTCGAGCTGCTTTGAAGAAGGGAAATCTCGAGACGTGCTGATGGAATTTTCCCAGGCCTCCTTTGTTGAGGGGTCAAGCCGTTGTGATGCGTTGCGCACCATCATCATATCACCAGCTTGCTCGGACATCCTTAATTTTGAGAATCCTTCTCTGAGCTTTGCGATGGCAATTGCATGGCTGTTCACTCCCGCAGCAATTTTGGTGGTCAGAGCTGGAAGATCTAAGAGCTTGTCGATGAGTGAGTTGACAATGAGCGGGGGGTTAGCATAACGCTCCATGAGTGCTTTGAGTGCTGGTTCCAGGGAGTCAGCCTCTACTTCGTAGACTCCTACTATCTGAGCTGGCTCTCATGACAGACAGGTGGTCAAGTAATGAAGTTTTTCCACGGGTGCTAGATCCTGATTACTGTGTATTAGGTTGATGTACATGTCGTGGAAATGCGGCCAGTCAGAGTAATCTCCACTAAAGTGCGGCAACCTGATGTCGGGGTGCTTTGAAAGCCTTTGAGCGGATGATTGATTAGGTTGAGCTGTAGGAGATGGCAGTTTGGCAAGGAGCTGCTTTAAGTCTCGCCTGAGCTTGATGGCGAGCAAGATCAAACGTGAGTAGAGATTGTCGCGGAAATAAGGCATATCCGCTGCGGCTGGTGTCCAAAGGATCTCCAATACTTCCTGATCACTGATGGCTCTGGAACGCACACTGTCTACTTGGTTGAGGCATTCTTCTATCACGGCATAAGAAAGCTCTTCATTTCCTTTCAGAAGTTCTTCAATATCCTCAAGCTCTGTGACTCACTACAATTGAGCGCTACAGCGTACATTTAATTCACGAGAAGGCACGTCCGAGCGAGTAATTGGAGACTGCGATTTCGTTTGATTTGCAAGTGTTGGTGCTGGGTGAGTTGACGTAGACTGCCTTTCTTCTTCCACGTTGAGAACAATCTCCGTTTGAATCGGTGAAGCGGAGCGTGAACTGTTGGCTGAGTTGGTCGCTGACTTAACCTTCTTGGTGTCTGAGACCTTGAGTGTATCCTTAACTTGGTCAGCCATTTTGAATGGGATGAGTTCGCAAATTCAACGATGAGCAAACAGCGACGAGCGAGGCAGCGAAGAGCAAAGCAGCGATGAGCGAAGCAGCGATGAGTAATACAGCGAGGAGCGGGAGCGATGATTTGAGTTAATCACTTCAATTAAATTCGGTTCGCACACATGTGCTCAGTGTAAATTTCCGATCCGGCTCGAAGGACCAAATGTTTGAGAAATTGCTTGGATGGAAATTGGATCATGGGAAATTACACTGAGCCGGTACACATTGAATTAATTGAATGAGTGTTTATTTGAGTATACAATGAGAAAGCTCTCGAGCGAGTCCGCTTGTACTTGAGGTAACCTTAAAGTGCCACGTGACACGAGCTGTGACTGAGCGGGATACTTGACTGAGTAATGCTGGAGAGAAATCCTGATGAGCGGTATAGCCTATTGTAGCCTAATGTGATCGGTGCGGCGTTCGGTCGAGAAGAGGCCGAGAGGTGAGGTTAGTACCGACGTAAGCGCTGCGGCAAGCGCTCATCGGCAGGGCCCAGCTCCCGAAAGTTGCTGCCTCCTGGCGGCCCTCGTAATGAGTTGAGCGGAGCGCGCGTATTTAAATTATAAATCGCAAACAGTACGTAATCACTTTTTTCATAAATCTTATATTTCACGAGTGCACTATACGATTTTATTTATATACCTGAGGGTAAATTCCGGATTTTTTCTATGCTGAAATGGGGAAAAGTACGAACGTTAAGCTGCGATATGTAAAAAAATATTTTTATTAGCGTTTAATTATTATTATTAAAAAATTAAAAGTAAACTAAAAAATTATGAAATTGTCAATATCCATATAAAAAATAAATAATACTTAATTATTAAAAAAGAAATTAGTTAATTAATAAAAGAGATTTATTAAAAAAAGCTCTAGAAAGGATTTGAACCCGATCCAAACAACTAGAATTCCTGTACGTTATCCACTTGGCTGCCATGATAATTAGTATTGTATAGCAGGAAATTGCATATGTTCATCAAGTTATCCAACAATAATTATTATTCAATAACAGATTATTCATTTTAATCAAATAATTTCCCTTGCAATTTTCTACAAAATTTGTTTTATTAATTAAAAAAAAAATATTAATAATAAGTCCCTAAATAATGATATAATGATATAATGATATAATGTATATTATGTACAGAAAAAACGATTATACATAAAGGTTACCACTGCGTGTTTTTTATTTCTCTTCCATCACTGTACGCGCACATTCCCCTTCTCTAAGCAAGGAGTGAGCGATCATATATTGTTAATTAATAAATGTATTAATTAACCTTTAGAAAGTTTATTTTATTATTCAGAATATCGTTCGTATTCTAGAAAAAGAGAATACACAACAAATTAATTTTTTAAGTGTGCAATAATAATTATTATTAAATATAAGTTAAGTATTTCTTATTTAATCTTTTTCAAATCGCGCGCGAGTGAATCGTACGAGTGAAGTAATTGTGCTCTAATATCCCGTCAGATACACGAGATATGGCGCATAGTTATTCCGTCAAAATGCACATGCGTGAAAGTTTGCTCTTGTCGTTGTATTATATACACTTACAATACTTTTTATACTCTTTCAAGGAAAAAGGACGGATTTTGTTACCATAAGGTAATATTCTTATTTATTATTTATGAACATATAAATAATACAAAATAACCGACGCTTTGGCGGAACGGTGGAGATGCCCCTCGGGTAATCATGGAAGTTAAGCAACTTTTGGTGTAGTCACTACTTGGATGGGTGACCGCTGAAAGTTTGACACTTCCTTTGATTGCTTAGGTGTTTTATAATCTATACATAAAAATAAAAGACAATTATAAAAAAAAAAATAAATAATACAAAATATATTATTCGTGTGTTTTTAATACTCTTCGAAATTAAACAAAGTCAATCCTGAACAACATGAATGAGACATTTATTCATAGATGGATAGGCAGAAGAGGTACAGTAGTGTATGCTCCGGATCTACAGATTTAACACCTGTGGACTATTTATTGTGGGAGTATTTCAAAGATCGGGTATACAGAAGTAATCCACAAAATTTTGAAGAATTAAGACGACAAAATGCGACTGAATCAGTCTGCAATAGAATTGGTTACTGTCAAGAAGCGAATGGAGAACAATTTGAACATTTGTTGTAAATTAATTTACGTGAGATGCAAGGGGAACTCGCTATTAAAAAGCACCCCGAAGGGAACAGATTCCTTCTAGGACCACGTCGTTGTTCCTAGGTAGCGCTAAAAGAAGGATTATAGATAACGGTATCTTCGGTACCGATGGGTTCCTCGTTGAAAGTTACATAGGTATGATTTGTTTTACTACTAACCTTATGTGGTTTTCAAATTTTCCCGGGTTTCCATACTTTTTCCTCACCCTGTATATACATTTACATGCTATTCATTTTTACATCAACAGCTTATATGATATTATATGTATAAGATATGAATTATTTCATTGTTTTACGTTAGAATTTTATTACCAATGTTTATTATGATTTTAGCAACCATTAAGTAGTAACATCAATGAAAATAACATTGGACCAGTTGTGGGAAATCGACAAAATAATATTACCGCTGTAGGAGAATGCAGCGGTAGTAATAGAGAAAATAAATGTAACGAGGTTGCTACCAAGTCCACTTCGAATTCAGTCTGTCTAGAATCTCGTGAGAATCACGCTAAATTCAGGCATGGGTTACTTCAGCTGATGATCCATACAATAGATCCTCTTCACGACGGTCAGTCACGTGCCGGTATATCTTTTATTTATGTTTCTTACACTCATAATAACATGTACACATGATTTTTTGTATATATTTATAAGTATCCAAAGAGAATTTGGAATCGATTCCTTTCTTCAGGTATGCAGAATTAAGTACTTTAGGACTTTAAAATACGAATTATAGACCAATACCCAACTAGTCAAGACCAAACTTTTTTGAAAAAAATATTCCTAAAGTATAATTCTTTATTAACCCCTGTGATAATCCAACAGGGGCCACCGCGTTGAGTTTTTTTTATTGAGTCTTTCTGTTTTATTTTTGCCGCGGCCCATTTCACTTGACTGGATCGAGAGCTTGTAGCGGCGAAACGACTCGGTCAGCGCCAAGCCTCAAATCGTCAGCGCGGCGATTGCGATAAGGCCCGTGCACGATACTTGATCGCAGCGGCAATCAGTGCGCTTAAATTTGGATTTATGAAAGAACTTATGCTTTTAGCTTTCCTTTTTCTCTTCTTTAGAATTAATTTTATTTCACAAAAATAGCTCGTGCAAAGGCGATTCTTCTTCTTCTCGTAAAAGCGAGAAGGCTATTAGAATCCATTGCACTGAGTAAAATTATTTTTAAAATTTATTAGAATTATAGCAAAAATTACTATAAATTATTGCAAAGCGGAGACATAATGGAGTTTGATAAATTCTATTGTCTTTTTTTTTAATAACTTGTAAATATTTAACAATTTTTGAATTAAATTATTATAAAAATTATAACTCCCAAATAAAAACGTAATATAGCAAAAATGTAATATAGCAAATATGGCTAATTATAGAATTTAAAAGAATTTATATTTAATTTTACCCCATACTTTATTATTTTTCCTATTAAATATATAAGTTTTTACTGTGATGGATAGCAATTTTTACTACATGATATTGCAAATTTAAGTTCTGTCAAAATGTGGATGCGGCGCCACCGCAGTTCGTCAAAAGCTGGACATCCACGCATCGCCGCTTTAATATGTAGGTGGCGACTGATTTTTCCCTGAACTCGCAAGCGCACAGATGTCTCTCCAGTTAGTATATAAGAGCAAATTCTCCATAAGCGAAATAATATGTACATGCGTGCGAGATCATAAATAAGCGAATTATTATAATACAGTGATTTTAATTAGGTTAAGTAGGCGAGAAATGCAAGCGAAATAAAGATATCTTTAAGACGTCGATAAGTTGTAACTCCAAAGTTAGGGATAAATAGAAGGACTTCAGAAGAACGAAATTAAATTATTTTTTCTACAATAAATGCATTTACACAGTATAATATCACACAGTATAATTTAAAATATAGTCTTTTAAAATTTGCAATATCGGATTGAAAAATTTACAACCATTGTATTGTAAAATTTGAATGCTATAAATTTTACAATATAATATAGTAATTTTTATTAAAATTGAGTATGTCGCCGCGTTACAATATTTTATAGCAATTTTTACTATATTTTTAATAAATTTTATAAAAAATTTTCTCAGTGTGCGTATGGCGAAGTTGGCTAGCGGGTCAACTTTCGTCGGTTCTCAACACCTTCCCGGGCCAAGCCGACTGCGCCATAGTTTTGGTTATCCCGAGAAAGCGTAGGAATAACGCGAGCGCTATGCAAGACGAGAGCGACTCGACTTCGTTTCTTTTGAAATATATGTGTTCGACGAATTTCCGGGAACGCTACTTGTTGAGTATTTTCACTAGTTTCCTAGGTGACTTCACCTGCGCTGAAGGGAAATGGGAATGTTTCGGGAGCAAATAACTATTTGTACACGGTGAAGTAGATATAACAATATAATTAGATAAAGTTTAAAATGTTACAAGAAATGTAGTTGGATTCAACGTATAGGTTTGTTCGCGAATAGCTCCGGGAGCCTACTGACCCACGTCGCGCGAGCGACGTCTTCCGGTGCTCCAGAAAATGGAGGGAGTCAGCCCACAACCTGACTGCTCTCGCGGAAGATTTAAAAACTAATATATCGACACGTACATACCGCCCGCCTTGTCGTGGAGTGGCGAAAATAAACGCTATTCTTCAGTTGTCATCCCGCGTAGGTGCGCCGCCCGCCGTGGACTGAGCGGGGAGAGGCGCGCTGTCATGGTTATTTGGAGGTATGTCGGACGATCTGCTGTCTGTCTCCACTGGTAATCGGATAACTTTCATGATTGGTTTTCTTAAAGTAGTCGTAGGTGTGCGCAGAGTAAGTACTCTGGTCAAGCCACCTGGGCCCGGATGTAGTTTGACCCCTCTCGCCAGCGGTCACATGGTTGGAGGATAGAGTTCCTCTGTGATTAGCACCAAGTCGTTCGCGTAAATCTCGTCTCGTGGTATTAGTCTCTTGGATCATAGCTGGTAGGCGTGCAAGACCTCTGCTTGCCAGCGTTTCCCAAAGTGGTTGCGCATATCCGTGACTAGTGCGTACCTGGAACCGATGGGAGGAGACGGTATCGGTTCGGCAGGCTCCGGAAAGGCAGTCATTGCGGCCCCTATGAGGAAGGGTCAATAGTCGATAGTTGATGTCAGAGCGGAAACGCACCCACACACAGTGGGGCCATTCGACAAAAAAAGCGAAAGAATTAATGTTTTAAGCGGATATGACGGCAACGAAAATAGTACATTACAGTACAAGAGACGAAAGCTGAAGTTTCGCCTCGGCTTCGCCTCGGGTGTCAACTTCACGCCGTGGCGGGCCTTCAACGTTCGTCTCATGTACTGTATACTATTTTTCTTTATACCCGGTCGAAAGTACGCTAAGTTTCGATTCAGTTCTCCCACACCTGGACTACTGTACGGTTGTGATGTTAGACGCAACGGACGAACAGCGAATCCGACGTCAACGATTGAGCAATGCATGTGTGAGATATGCTTACGGAGTTAGGAGGGATGATCATATCTCCCCGTACCGGAGGCGATTGGGATGGCTCAGAACAGATTCTCGGAGGCTGTACTTTACAGCACTGTTAATTTATAAAATAATAAGAATGAGGGAGCCCAGCTACCTTCTAAATTTCTTTTCTTTGCACATCCCGAGAGCCACTGTCAGGGGTGAACCGCAGGAACTTGATATCCCGAGGGTACTGAAACTGAAGCCAGGACATTCCAAGTACAGGAAGCTTACCTATAGAACTCCCTTCCTGCTTCTATCCGCCACCTGCCATCCTATACTGCGTTTAAAAGGGTGTTGCGTTAATATCTATAGGAGATAGACCCCTAGCCTCCACTATCAATTATATTATATATATACTGCTGGGCATGGGCCCGGTTAACTGGTATTAGTTAATTACTTGTTCATTTCAATGACTATGCTATACTTCTTACCTGTGATAACATACCATTAGTCCCTAAGTTTGTATTTAATTGGCAATCTAGGATCTAGAATTCACCGACTCTCTATTTATAAGTTATCGTTCTCTATAAGGTGTCATGACATATTTTTGTATGGAATTTTGTAATATTTATGAGTATCTATTTATTATATGTATTTATATATATATTTTTTTGCCTTAAAGGCGAATAAAAGGCTATCTATCTATCTATCTATCCTTCTCCTCACTATTACTGTAGTGAGATCTTTATGGCAGTGAAGGGGCCAGATCTCCCCCTGAGCGTCTTTTAAGAGAAGGCTGCATGTACGCAGCCACTCTTCTCCCGCCGCTCAGAAGAACCATCCACAACTCTCTAAACCTGCCACCCTACCACACGCATTGATCCAAGGTTCTTGGATCAAGGCGATGTCTGTCTAGATCTCCGCCATGCACTTAGCTAGAACCGCTGAAGTGCCTTTGCAGCGATTCAAGTTAATTTGTATAAAAGGAATATTGGTTCCCGCAATTCTTGCTGGAATCATTGTTCCTTTAACTTTTTTTATTTTTTCCTCCTACTTAAGGGACGGCTCCCCCGGCCGCCGATGTCTGGACGGGCTGCCTCTCCTCTATACCTGCGCCTGCGCCTGCGCCTTTGCCTTTGTGGAGAACGACGTGCGCTCTGCCCGCGCTTCAGAAGGGTCTGCAGCCCAGCAATTATTGTTCCATTTTTTTTTTCATAGTTAAGGGACGACTTCCCCGGCCGCCGATGTCTGGACGGGCTGCCCCGTCCTCTCCTCTGTACCTGCATCTGAGCATTTGCCTTTGTGGAGAACGCGCTCTGCCCGCGCCACAAAAGGGTCTGAAGCCCAGCGCCCTCAGCGCCTCCACTTGACTCCTTTATGAGCAGTCGCACCGCCGTTTCCACAGAGCCTCTCGCCTCGTCCTTCGCAAGCCAGGAGGTAACCACCCTCCACTTCTGGACCTGCAGTGTGTTGTTCTGCTTGCCCATTTGTTTCAGGATCACCTCCATGGTGTGCTCACCTTCAACAAAAATCGTCACCGCCTCCATTTTTGGAGGGCGCTTTGCTCCACCACACGGAGCTTGGCTCCCTCCCATGGAGTCCAACTTGGAGCGCTGCTGATCAGCCACTCCTTCTCTGCTGGGGTGGCACAGTGGAAAAATCTAGCCCACTGCAACAACCAGTTATCATTGAAGCAGGGGGATCGGCAGTAGTGTTGTCGATCGCTTTTTCTAGCGCTCTGACGACCATCTTCCCCTGCTCCTCCGTCAAGCGCACCTCCGGATACAGCTCAGGAACGACCGCCAATTTAAGTTCGTTGGCTGTCGCCTGGCTGTAAGTAGCCCCTATTCCTTCATTATTTTTATGGCCTGGCTGGGGGTAGATTCTCCTGAAAATCTTCCTCCCCACTCCTTTTTAACGATTCCCCCGGTAGTTTGAGGAGGGCGGGTATGTCCTGGGGACACGCCCTAAAAGCACTCCCTCTTGGCGTGTCCCTACAACTATACACCATACCGTCTCCTCATCCACATGAAGAGACTTTTTACAGGGATTCCTACCCTTTCACTGAAGAGCCCTTTTTACGGGGATTGGAACATTCACGTGAAAAGCCCTATTTACGGGTTTCCGTCTCATTCACACACATCCATAAGTAGCTACCATTCACATGAAGAGCCCTTCTTACGGGGATTCTATCCCTTACACATACCTTTCAGACGGTGCAAAGGTAAGTGACCCAGTGGTCTGACGAGGCTCAAGCCTTCCACCATCGTCAAGGTCTCACAACCATAGGAAGGAATGAGGAAGGGTCACTGCTGAGCTGACTGAGGGGCCAGGAATTGAGGCATGTTTCGATCTGAGTCACGAGAGTAGAAAACTCGTCGAACGTGAGGGCGTTTCCAAGCACACGTTTGAGGTGTTGTTTTAGTGCCTTGACACCTGCCTCCCACAGCTCCCCGAAGTGAGGTGCTCGAGGGGGGATGAAGCGCCACGATATTCCCATTGTAGTCATATTATTGTTTCCTTCCTTGTAAAAGGCGGAGCTCGCATTGGAAAGACTTTTAAGCTCAGCGCTGGCTCCATGGAAGTTAGTGCCATTATCGCTGCAAACCTCGGTGCAAAGGCCTCGCCTCGACATGAAACGCCGGAACGCTGAGAGGAATGACCCGGAGGAGAGGTTCGAGACTACCTCATGAGGAACGGTCCCGCGTAATCTAGGCCCATCTTGGAAAACGAGCTGGTGTTACTCTCATGCTGGGAAGAGGAGCCATCTGCTTGCTCTGATGGTTTTCCTTGGAATCATGCGTGTGATAAGGGTTAGGATTTTTGTATCGTTAGTGTAGGGAAATTGAGAGAAGTTAATACAGCCCGTTGGTCCGTCAGTGTATAGTACGGGGACCTAGAAATACTGTATCACAAATTTCAAATGAAGACCCCTATTTTTCGTTTCGAAATCAAAAAGAGCACGAAATTCTACGTTTATGGAAATTTTATTCATTCGAAATTAGCAAAAATTTGTAAAAATAATTTTCCAGGTAAACTAATTTTGGGCAAGTTCGAGATCAATCTAAAGGCAACTTTTGTCAAAGAATTTCATAGGTTAAATGCACCAATTGAACACCATCTACTTCTTAGCAGTGAGCTAACCGATTGTAAATATGGTTGATGCGTAACATGCAAATCTTGAATTCATGACAAATTAATAAAAAAGTAAATAAAAATCATTCTTTTCTTTAAAAATTAAATTAAAATTGATAAGTTGAAGCTTTATAATTTTAAACGTGATTGTGAACTGGAAAGATTAACCTTGAAAAGCATTACCACACCCCCACCCTAATCCTAAACGGCAAGAACCCGGATTGTTACTCGTTGTTAAACGTTTTCGAATGTTTTTTTTTTCAATTTTTTATGTTTCCCAATTTAATCGTGGTTAACGTTGATTTTTAACGTCGATAACAAAGTTTTCATAACTATTCGCGATTTACCTGTTTGAAGCGCGCGCCCTCGTGATTATCGACTGCGCTCATGCGCGCGTCGCTATACTCTGTCGGGTCGACTGGCGCTGCATACACACTCTCGCATGCTCAGGCGTCTTTGCGCCAAAAGATAGCGTCGCGGCGCTCGCGCGCTCGCCATCTCTCTCTCTCAAACAACTAGCACAAGGAAAAGGACGTTTGGATTTTTCTTTGCCTTTTTTGTTCGCTTTTTTCAACCTGCTTTCATCCCCTGCTTTCGCTCATCACCTGCTTATCACCGCAAGGCTCATCTGCTCAACTCAACTGCTTAATTCCTGCTCAATCTACACTTCTGCAGCTCTATAAATCTTTACTCATGTAAATCAAGCAAGTTAACTGTTGGAAGGTACGAAGTTGCACTCATCAATAAAGCTCTTTAAAACTCAGCTCTGTTTATTAAAATTCCCCGCCCTCTGTAACTACCATCATCCTAATTCACCAGCGCATAAATTCTCAAACATTTGGTCCTTCGAGCCGGATTTGGTAGTTTACAGTGGGTGCGTGCGTGTAATTAAAACCGTCGCTCTAACACAACGGTGATACAGGTGTACGTGTGCAATTCTTGGAAGCAAAAGACCGCTCATTTTACCGCTCAACTCTTGCTCATCCAAATTACTCAAAATGGATTCCTGTGACTCCACCCATCATCTCGCTCGTATCGGCCACCGCGAGAGTTAGAAGTGCGGTGTTCTACACAGGCATTACGCCTTGCAGTGCTCAAGGAGATACAGGAGCAGCTATAACGAGGAGGTGTTGTCGGCTATACTTCTCCATGAATGCCGCACTCAAATCCAAGGCCTTCTTGATAACGGCACACAAGATCAGGAGTCATCGAAGTACTTTGGAGCACGGAAGCCGCCGAACTTCCTTATTTCAAGAAAAATCAATTTGCGCTCATTGTAAAACTTGCTCATCGGTTACTGCGTAAAGTCTCTGATCTCATTTCCTCTATTCCAGCTCAATGTGAAAACTTGTCCAGCTCAGTTCATCGACGGCCAAAATTACCAGATATCAGCTTGCCTCATTTTAGTGGAGAATAATCGGAGTGGCCACATTTCAGAGACCTGTTTAAGAGCCTCGTTCTCAGTAATGAAGGTTTGGCGCCAGTGGAGAAACTTCACTACTTGAATAGGTGTTTGTCTGGTGAGCCAGCTCAGATCATCGCCAGCTACCCCGTCGAAGATAGTTCGCTCGATCCAGCTTGGGCTCAGTTGTCATGTCGTTACGACAATAAGCGGCTGGCAATTTGCTGATTTTTGGACCAATTACTGGATCAGAAACCATTAACTTCTAAATCAGCTCAGGGAGTCAATGCATTGGAGATGACCCTCAGAAAGGTAACCAAAGGCTTGGCTTCGCTCAATGTCTCGGAGCAACTCGGAGACATGTTGTTAGCTCATCTCACTGTCAGAAATATGGACCGAGCCACCAAGGAGAGCTGGGAGCACTCCCTTGGTATGTCGCAAGACTTCCCGACATCAGCGAGTGTGCGCCCGTTCCTAACGTCGCGTGCACGAGCTCTTGAGCGTGCTGAGGACGTCGCAGGGAAAATAAGCAAGCAGCTCAACGCAAATCAACCAACGTGTCCACAACATCCGCTCAGCCACTCCCTGCCGCACAATCTGGTTCAGCTCAACAAAAAACATATCCTCAAGCTCAATCATCTGCTCACTCCAAGACCGTCAATTACAATCTTGGACCCACTGCTCACCCTTGCGACAAGTGCCAGCAGCCACACTTCATCGTGATGTGCCCAGCGTTCAGAGCGTTGGAAGTGAGGAATAGACCAGAAGCAGTTGTGTTCCAATTGTCTAGGGCGTCTGCGTAGCAGAAGCGCAGCAAGGTGCAATGTATGTGACGAAAAGCATCACACCATGCTTCACCCATCACGCTCACAACCTCAAGCTCAGAATCAACCATCACAACAACCATCAACCTCATCTGCAACACAACCAGCTCATGCGTCGACATCAAATGCTCATTGAAGTGTTGGTGCAGTCGTCAGCTCAAAACTCACTTTCTCAAACCACTCAACCCACCGCTCAGCTCATCACATGCCAATCTCAACGAAGCAACGCTCTTAGGTACAGTCATCGCTCAGCTCAGAACGTCAGTGTACGATCATTACGTCCGTCTCATGATTGATTCTGGATCTGAGCTGTCGTTCGTCACCGAACACCTGGTGAATCAATTCAAGCTCTCATGTCGTTCATCATCATTTGTGATCCATGGAATAGGAGGTGGAAAAGTTGCTCACACTCTCGGGTCCGCTCAGCTCACTCTCAAATCAAGATTCACTCAAGAGGCTATAATTATCGAGGCACATATTCTCAAAGCAGTCATCTCGATAACTCCATCAGTCAAGATCACCATACAAGATTGGCCGCATTTGCAGGATTTAAATTTGGCTGATGAGAAGTTTTTCCAGCCTCGACTAGTAGATATTATCATTGGAGCTGACAATTATGGACTCATTATAAATTCTGGACTCATTAAATCTCATGCTGGATCTCCAATTGCTCAATCTTCTATCTTTGGATGGCTCATAGTAGGACCTGCTCACACAACATCAACCAAATCTGCTTCAGCTCACCACAGCATTGTCAAGACAGATAATGATCTTCATGAACTTCTCAGCAGATTTTGGCTACAAGAAGAGCTCAGACATGATTCAGACAACATCTTGAGTCCTGAAGAAGAGGAATGTGAAAAACATTTTCTCAACTCATGTGAGAGATTCAACAGGCAGATATGTTGTAAGAATTCCGCTCAAAAAAGATCCTACAGCTCTTGGAAACTCACGTTCTACAGCATCAAAGTGCCTCAATAGAATGTCCAGAAGAATTGCTCAAGACTCAACCATGGGCGAACTTTACACGAAGTTCATGGATGAATATTTAGCGTTGGGACACATGAGAAAGGTGGAATCATCTACAGCTTCATGCTTCTCACCGTTTTATCTGCCTCATCATGGTGTCCTCAAACCTGATAGTGCAACAACCAAGCTCAGAGTTGTTTTCAACGGCTCATGTTCAACATCTTCTGGTAAATCTCTCAATGACATCATGCACACTGGTGCAAATTTATTGCTCAATATCAGCGACGTGCTCATCTGGATTCGCCACTTTCATCATCTTTTTGCTACGGACATCGTGAAAATGTATCGGCAGGTTCAAGTCTATCCTGATGATTGGGATCTTCAGCGGATCATCTGGAAGGATCAAGATCATGATGAAGTGGATTTCCAGCTCACCACGGTCACCTACGGGACCAAAACTGCTCCTTTTCTCGCCACAAGGGCTTTGTTGCAACTTGTGAAGGATGAAGGCTACAAGTATCCTCTGTCCATTCCTTCACTCAAAAGGGGAAGATATGTCGATGACATATTTGGTGGAGCTGATACTCCGGCTCAGCTCAATGAAATTACTCAACAAGTTACACAGTTGTATAACGCGGGCGGTTTCCCACTCTCAAAATGGCATGCAACTCTAAAGGATTTGTTGGTTGCTTCATCAACAGATGGCTCTTCACTCAATTTAGACGACTGCGCAACCTCACTACTCGGATTAAAATGACTTCCTCATGAAGACTGTTTTCACATTTACATCAAAGTTCTCACCACATTCAGGACGCTTAACGAGAGGACAATATTGTCAAGAAGTGGCTCAAATATTTGATCCGCTTGGATTCGTCTCACCTGTTATCATCACTGCCAAGATTCTTCTACAAGAACTCTGGCTGCTCAAACTTGGTTGGGATAATCCACTCCCTACTCAAGTGTGTTCAAGATGGCTCAACATTCGAGAAGAGCTTATCATGCTGGCCAGCATATCAATTCCCAGATGGTTTGGTACTTGGAGCTTTTTCCACTGTAGAACTTCACGGCTTCTCAGATGCTTCTCAAGACGCTATGGCAGCCGTTGCTTACATAGTTGTTCGCTCACCCTCCACAGGCTCTACAACGTTATTCATCTGCTCAAAAACAAAGGTCGCTCCTCTCAAGAGAGTAACTATCCCTCGGTTAGAACACGCAGCAGCTCTGCTGCTAACCAAACTCATCAAAACTGCTAAAGATTCCCTTCAAGTGAAGATAGATTCTACCCATCTGTGGACGGACTCACAAGTTACACTCATGTGGATCAGCTCACCAGCAAGCCGTTGGAAGGATTTCGTTAGGAACAGAGTCACCCAGATTCAAGAAATGTGCACAATCAACACCACCTGGAGACATGTTCCTGGGATTGAAAATCCAGCTGATTGCGGCTCAAGAGGCATTACTACGGCTCAACTCAAAAATCACCCACTTTGGTGGTCAGGACCTGCTTGGATCAAGCATGATCAATCTCACTGGCCTAAACAACCAACTTATTCATCTGATGATGCAGACTCAGAAGCTCGACTTGGAGTCGCTCTCATCTCTATCGCTCAGCAACCCACATATCACTGGGATGTTATTTACAGGTATTCTTCATTGAATAAGTTATTAATTGTAACATCGTTGCTTTTTAGAGTGAGAGACGTGCTCAAGGAGAAACTCAAGTGTTCATCACTTTATAATGCTCAAAGCCTGCATCACGCTCAGCTCTTTTGGATTAAGGCCACTCAAGCAGCTTACTTTGCTCAGGAGATTCAACAACTTAGCAAAGACGCTGTTCTTCCTTCTGGTCACAACTTTACTCGTCTGACAGCTTTTATTGACGCTGAAGGCATCGTTCGAGTTGGAGGGCGACTAGAACACTCAACTCTCAATTATCAAGAAAAACACCCAGCAATTTTGCCTCGACACTCTCATCTCACGACTCTG